>JBBLXU010001251.1:0-37092 GCA_037893425.1 Campoplex nolae | reverse complement strand
AACCTTTCTAGCTTGAAAATTAAAAAAAATTGGGACTAACTTTGGTGGAGTTTTCATTTTCGATTTTTGACGTTAATATATTATCAAACAAACGTTTTAATTGATCGAACAAACACCGTCAAACGACCGACGAACGATTTGTGTTGAAAAAATTTGAGAAAATCAAAATACGAGGACTAAGCTCTGAGTAGCCCCCGACAAATGATTCATGTTAAAGAAAAAAAATTCAAAATAAGTCGGCTAAACTCACAGAGGTCCTGAGTAGCCTTTTTAACATTTTGATCGTGCAGCCAGCGTTGTGTACGGCGTGTACGGTCTGTTCGGTGTTACAGCTCTGTAGGGTAGTGTCAACCAGAGCCTGAATAAGAAATAAATACACACATACATGCGCGCGTGCGCCCGCGTAACTGTGGCCCCATTCTGACGATAAATATGTCACAAATAGAAAAGTGACGATTATGTCCCAGATAAGACGAAAAGAAACCATCGAATATTGTGCCATTGATTGTGTTGAGGTTATATAGTAAACGCGCGAAACTGCGTCTACCTATTGTCGTCTGCCGTCTCGAGTTGGAAAACCGTTGCAACGAAAGATAGCATATAATCTCGATCAGGTTGAAGAAAGTGGACAAAAAAGAAAGAAATCGACTATCAAGTAGTTAAGTAGGCAGGTGTGTAACAAAATGCCAGAGAGCGAGGCAGTTTATCAACCAACAACGGAAGGTTACACTTACGAGACTGGCGGCGATGCCAATGACACGGGAAATGGCTTAAGAAACGGTTTCTCAAGAATATTATTCAGACACAAAGTCAGCACAAGAAAATGGGCTGAATGGGTCCTACTATCAGTCGCAATCTGCGCATCCGTTGCGGGCCTAACAACTCTCCTAGTTAATCTTTTCGCTGCGGATGCAAATGATATCGCAAACGCAGATTTTAAACCAGTCAGCATTATTCTTCTTTCGTATGCAATTTTGTACTTGAAACGCAAATGATAATATTGCTCTTGATTCTTAAATATAGGGAAATTCAACAAAAAGCAGCCAGGTTGAAGAGCACATAGAAAATGAAAGTAGAGGTTCCATTGCTGTTGGAGCTACTATCACATTAGTTGGCTTATTGCTTGGATGTAGCTGGGCCTGGCTCCGCTTCTTCAGGCGTAGCAAGGCATCTAGAGGAGGAATGAATAGAGGCAGTGGCCAGGTAAAATATGAAACTTCCTTCATTTTTCTGTCTTCATTCTCCATTTATGCTCATCAGATATTTTTCTCTTGGAAACAACCACAACTTCTATCGATAGGTTATAGATTATTGCAAGGGTAAATTGTCGTAGTGGTCCTTAATGAATCAATTTTTTATTTCGAATTAAATCACGATTTATACAATTTTATGAGAAAAGCTTTAAACATAAGTTATAGCAATTACTTTTATAACAAAATGCAAATGCATGTGCTTTTTGTGTGGGTTAAAATTTAGTATAAAGTTTTCCATACACAAAACAAATTTTCCTGGAAAATGCAAAAAATCTTAGACCATTTTAATTTCATATTACCCATGATTATTGAGTGGAAATTTTCTGATACAGATTTTCACGGGGCTCTGAGAATTTGTATCTTAGAAACATTTATTCCCAAATATTCTATAGAATGAGGATGAGCCAACAGTGATGAAAAAAAAATCCTTTTCATCAAAACACTTTTAAAGTAACCATTGGATCTCAATTTTTGAACCTGTCAATAAATTTTCTGATGCATTATAATTCATTAAAATTATTATGGAACAGTTGATCAAGAATTGTATATTTCACTAGTGATGACATCACCACAACCGGTTAAGAATAAAATTGTTTCTGGAAATACAGCAAGAGGCGCATGGTGGGTCGGTGGCTTTGGTGATTTCACAGGTCTTGCAACTTTGGACGAAGTCAATACTTAGGTGGCTGACCACTTAATCATGCATCTGTTTGTCTATCGATTGTTGAACAAGAGGCACTTTATTGAGTGCCATATAGTACTAATTAAAAGAAACTCAATTAAAATATAGATTATATCAGGCCGTTTTTCGCAGTTTTCCTCAATCCTCGTGCAAATAAAATATAGTGGTGCATTAGTGCTCAAAAGAACAACAATTGAAATTAGGTTATACACATGAACACTGGAAATAATATCACGTTCTTTAGTAATCAAAAAACAATTAAATTCATCATTTCGTTGTCATTCTTAATATGGACATAATTAAATCTTCATGCAATGACTTTTAATTTGCTGTGTATTATAATATTGTTGCTTAAGCGAAGTTGTCATTACAATCGATTTTTCATTGAACGTGTCGTTCTGACTTCATTACTACAACATGATACTCATGAAAAAAATATGAAAACAGTCCAATCGGGGAGGCTCAATAAATTTGTACTGCAAAAACGTCGATCACAACTACAGTCTGTTCCTCCATAGCTCTTGCTATCAATGAAATGTTTTTGGCAATTACATGAATATTAAAGCAATCATGTAAAACAACCATAAAAATGTTTGTCAACCAGTTTTGGTTCATCCCCAAAATTTCCTGCAAAGCAATAGATTTTATCGCAGAAAGGGAATATGTTGCCTCCAATCTGTTGCAAGACGACCATAGCGTTATATTTTTATTTAATTCTCTAGTATGTAAATTGTCAAACAGATGAAGGATTTTTACCAACCGCTGTTTACCAATTCACCTCAATTGCAATTTATTTTTTTTTATTTTCGAGTCTTGCAAATCGATCCTATTTTTCCCCTGAGAAACAAAAAGACGAGAGGAACTTGTTAAATTTAACGCTTCACAGTGGCACTTAGTTTCGATATTGCGTTGTGTTTGCTCTTGTTTTTGTCCTCGTGTTTAATTTGTATTTTTATTTTTTATTTTTTTATTTTTTTCAATTAATACCTTGTATGTACACGTTACTATGAGGAAAGATGTTGGGCGGTTTGAATCCATCGACTGACTTGCTGGTGGGTTCCACTTCGCAGTACGGGCCTGTGCTTACTGAAGTACCCAGTCAAATGATGCCGAGCAAGATGACAACTAATACGCACGATGCACGAGTCATCACGCTTTCGGATCAAGAAGAAGAGACGCGCACATTGATGCCCGATATAAGCGGTGGTACTCCTTCTGTCACTCTTTCCGGTGATCCACTTAACCGTGATCTGGGGACTGGTCAGATCACAGGGTGAACGAAAAAAAGGATTTGAAATTTGAGTCACACTGGATTCCATCTTTACCCTCTTTTCGTCTGGATTATAGAGAATTTGAATTCGGACTGTAAAACGGATTAACTTATGCCGTTGATTCATAATGCAATTTCGAAGGGAAAACTTCCGTCGTACTGTGTCGGTACTCTAGAATCGCGCAAAAACCGCTACGCTATAACGCAAACTAGAAACAAAATGACATGATCCCTCACGATAATTATGCCTCTAAATGTGCTCGCAAATACATTCTTAACCAATCAGAACTCGCATTTCTATTTGAGAGCGATCTGTTGAATCTGTACTGTTGTACATCTGACTATGGCAACAATGGATTTATATATTAACAGGAGTAGTTGGAAGACAAGTAAATGGAAATTTCGAAAAATCACAAAAGCCGGCGCAAGCTCGAGCGTTGTTTGATACACTCCGATGTAAAATTCTCATTATTTAGCATTTCCAAATATTTTCAAAGTTTCACAAGAGAAATTTTTATTTGTATTTTCGCAGGCTTGGCATTTTTTGTTAAACACTTTTTTGTATATATCTAATTGAACTTATTGATCCATTTTTTTATTCCGTCCATTAACCGCACTTACCTAGCGATTTTGTGACATCATTTATATATCAATCATCTCCATAATAATTAGATCGTATTGAACGGCTCTGATTTATATTTTGTACGTTACGTGTAATGTTTTTTCGAGTTTACAACTTCATGTATTTGTTACATTACTATAATGGAAATAAAGACTGACATGGAAGGCATTTGATTGGAATATTTGTGCAAAGTTTCATGCGTAGGTGGTCATGTGTCAACGACAATCAAACACTGAGAAAACATCTGATAATAAATGTTTAAGAGTCATCGAGCATACGTGACCAACTCAAAATCGAAGGTGGCGCCTCATAGTAAAGTATGTCTATACATTATAAGAAAGCAGTTCGATTCTTTCCTTTAAAAGTAACCTTAAAAAATGATTTATCGTAATAAAACACCCCCCAAAAGTTGTCCCCCGTAAAAGAAGCCTTCCCTCTAAATAATTAGAACCTCGTAATAAAACATCTTTAAAAAAATTTAATTTCTTCGAAAAAAAAACACCATTCGAGAAACCAGATATTTCCAAAAATCCACTATTAGAAAGCAGTTCGATTCTTTTCTACAAAAGTAACCTTAAAAAATAATTTATCATGAAAGGTTATGAAAAACTTTCTTGAATGAAATTTATGAACAAAGTCATGAAATCGTGAAAATCAATTCTCGCAAAAAGTTGAATTAAAAGATTACAAAAAGTTGTCAAATAAATATGTATGTGGTCAAGTACGTTGGATTACAATATTGATAAATCCTCCAGTTAAACCGTAAAAGAAGCCTTCCCTGTAAATAATTAGAACCTCGTAATAAAACATCTTTAAAAAAATTTAATTTCTTCCAAAAAAAAACACCATTCGAGAAACCAGATCTTCCCAAAAATCCACTATTAGAAAGCAGTTCGATTCTTCCCTAGAAAAGTAACCTTAAAAAATAATTTATCATGAAAGGTTATGAAAAACTTCCTTGAATGAAATTTATGAACAAAGTCATGAAATCGTGAAAATCAATTCTCGCAAAAAGTTGAATTGAAAGATTACAAAAAGTTGTCAAATAAATATGGATGTGGTCAAGTACGTTGGATTACAATGTTGATAAATCCTCCAGTTAAACCGTAAAAGAAGCTTTTCCTATAAATAATTAGAACCTTGTAATGAATCATCATTGGAAAAATTCCTCCCAACAAAAAACACCAATCAAGAAACTAGATCTTCCCAAAAATCCACGATTAGAAAGCAGTTAAATTTTTTTTTTCAAAAGTTACCTCAAATAACTTGAAACGACGAGGACTTTAAAAAAAATAATGAAGAATTGCATTAGTTTGCATTAATTGCAAAAGCTACCGCTTTTGTTTGGGAACTGCTTTCTAATCGTGGATTTTTGGAAAGATCTGGTTTCTTGATTGGTGTTTTTTGTTGGGAGGAATTTTTCCAATGATGTTTTATTACAAGGGACTAATTATTTAGAGAGAAGACTTCTTTTACGGTTTTAATATAACTGGAGGATTTATCAACCTTATAATCCGACGTACTTGACCACACTCATATATTGAAACGTTTCGTTGTCGCGGGTACGGGGTTCCAGCGACGCAGGCCTCGCGAGAGGTTTACGAAACTGAGAGTTTTAAAATAAATTTTGGGTGGCTCGTGATGGAATTAATTTTTTTTATTGAAAATTACCGAAATAGTTTCTCTCGTATCGCTCTCTCTCCTTGCATTGGGTGTTATATCATGCCTCAGGATATAGTGTCACGTCCATGTATGATTCTGACGATCCTTCATCATTGGCATTCAATGAATGAGAGAGAGATCGATGCTAAAGTACACGAAATTATCCAAAGAACCGAAATTTGTGAATGTCATAAAAAAAATTGAATTTCACCTACCGATAAATGATCCTGGAGGAGGAGAGGTGAAATTGATGATTTTTAGGTAATGATCCTTTGAGAAATAAAATAATTAAGATGGGCTGAAGGCCGAAAGAGTAACAAAGTAATATAAAGGCTGAGGAGGTAGCGTCGCTCGATCCCCGTATCCGTGATCGATGAATTGCGTTGATGTGTGTGCGTTGTCTTATTCCTGAAAAGTCTTATCTCTATCTCTCTCTGATACACGCGGCCGGAGGATCGAAATTCCGATATTTTAGTTATGATTATTTGTTCGAGAAATACAACGATTTTAGTTATGATTATTTCCTCGAATATTCCACGATTTTAGTTATGATTATTTCCCGGAATTCCGATATCCCGGCCACGATCTCCTGCACTCTTTTCAATAATCGATCAAGCTATCGATAAAACAACAAATTGATGTTTAAAGGTCGCGCGTGTGGCTTTATCAATAAAGCCGAAAAAGATTATGCACTAATAATTACGAATGCTAGTGATTACAAAAAGAAACTGTGCTCAGAGAATAAATGGGTGAGAGGCAGGGTCTAGCATGCAAAATAAATGACCCAGACGCCAAAATGCTGTTATTTAAAGCGTGTTTATTAGAGATAATTCCAGTAAGAAAGAGCCTTGGCTCGGAAAGTCAAAATTGTGTATAATTGAGTTTTGTCGTATGAAACGATCGTCAAACGCTTGAGAAGCAAGCGGAGAAAAAAAAATACGAAAGGATTATAAATCTTTGATATCGATTTATAATCGTTTCTCATGGCCTTTACGATACGTATTTGTATCGTTAAATACGGAGTGGCCGATGCTCCATATATCACGGAATATTAACCACGTCGTAGTTAATATTCAAAAAAAAATGATAAAGAAATAAAATCCTATTTCATCCGACGGATAAATTCCGTCCGCTGAGTCACGGTTCTAGATGAGTGATATAAACAGAAGGTCGAGAATATAGATCGCGATTTTGTAGAACAAATGAATTCTTAGCGATATTAATGTTCAAATTCCCGATTTTATTGAGACTGCCTACCTAAGGTCACCATCTAATGCTATCTCTCAGAGTCCGACATCCAGTGCAATACTGGGGCATTCTAAGAGAGATAGGTCCTAACCACGAGCTCAGGTGGAAGATAGGATGGAGCAATGCTCGGATAAAGTCAGAGCATTACTGTAATTTCTTGTGACTCGTAGACGATGAAGATGATTCAAGTTTTGGTGTTCTAGAGTGGCGATTTCGTCTGTGCGCGCCCTCAAATAGACACAGCCGTGTGAGGAGAAAACTCCCTTCCTTTGCCATGAGAATATCACCTGAGTGGGAATAGATGAGGAAGGGTAGACTACTGGAGTCAAAAATGATTCAAGCACCTTCCTCCCCCGATTTCACCCATCGTTCAGATTATTATAGCAAATAAATTGCTACGATATTCTGGGTGAGTATCAGGAGTGTATGATTGCGAAGGAAGAGTTTCCAAGACACCCAGGCGTGATGTGCGTACGATAGGAAGGGCCGATTAGGCCGCTAGCGTCAGTCACTGACCGCTGATTTGGTCACAGAGAGAGAGAGAGAGAGGCGAGCGTAACGCGGGCGAGGCGTGGCCCGTAGCGCGAAGCTGCTGGCCCTCATTTGGCGATAATGTGCTCTCGCGGATTCCTCCGCCCCTCTGGAGTCTCACCTCCGGAACGGTGACAGCCCTAGGGGGCTGTCCCGTTACAATATATGTGACAACTTTTTGTAATCTTTTAATTCAACTCTTTACGAGAATTGAATTTCACGATTTCATGACTTTGTTCATAAATTTCATTCCAGATAGTTTTTCATAACTTTTCATGATAAATTATTTTTTAAGGTTACTTTTAAAGGAAAGAACCGAACCGCTTTCTAATAATGGATTTTTGGGAAGATCTGGTTTCTCGAATGGTGTTTTTTGTTGGGAGAAATTGTTTTAAAGATGTTTTATTACGAGGTTCTAATTATTTAGAGGGAAGGCTTCTTTTACGGGGGACAACTTTTGGAGGGTGTTTTATTACGAGGTTTTAATTATTTAGAGAGAAAGCTTCTTCAACCCATTAATGCCCAAGCGTCCCGATTTTTCACCAAACTTTCAACGCGATTATTTTATACGTTATCGGCGTTAAAAAAATTTTGTTTCCAGCTATATCGACGTAGAATTTTATGCTCTTTCAGAATATTGGCTCAAAATTCCGATTAGACATGAAGGAAAAAAATATGGCCGATTCAAACGTGAAAAACATGAAAATTTTTGAAAAAATACTTTTTTTGTATTTTTTTTTACAATGTTACCGCAAAGAATTCATACTGTAATCATGATCAGGGGTGATCTTGATAGTTGAAATTTAACAGGGAATTTTCATGTAATCATTGAACCACTCCTTTTTACAATATGGCGGCAAGATCGTAAATATTCTACAAAACATAAGCTAATTTTTTTCTCGGAAACTGTTGAGCTTATCTCGAATTATGTAAGAACAAAAATATCTTAGAATTGGCCAAAGAATATCCTCAAATTTTTTAAAAAATTTTTGAGATGATTTTTGGTTTTCCAAAATGTCAAAAAAATTAAAATTGCCAAATTTTTTTTTCTCAAAAAATTTGAGAGTATTCTTTGGCCAATTCTAAGATATTTTTGTTCTTAGATAATTTGTGCTAAACTCAATAGTTTCCAGGAAAAAAAATTAGCTTATTTTTGTAGCACATTTACGTTCTTGCCGTCATATTGCTATTTTTTAGAAATATGTCTCCTTCGGAGTGCTCTGTCTCCGAATTTCATCTTCTCGAAGGTCATATAGAGTTACAGCAGTCTAAGCTATCGAAGCTCGTTTTGAATTCCCTAAATGATGCTTGACTAATAATCAGCAACAAGTCGGGCAAGTAGTCTCCGTTTCTGGTAAACAGATTGGTACTTCTATAGTCTTCATTTAGTGATACAGTGATACAAAGTTAGACTCCTCATTTAGGATTATCGATTTTCACTGTCATGTCGCGAAAACGACCAAGACCTTCTGTTTCATCTTTTAAAGAGTATGAGACAGATTCATCAGAAAATTATTTCGATGAAAATGTTATAATTCCAACTCCAGATAAGTCAGGTTCCGATGACTCGGATTCTGATTATGATTGTGATTCTGATTTAGATTCTGAAAAGGACATGAAGGTTTCAAACACTACTTACAGACGAACTCTTAAAACTTACTCTGAAAATCAAGCTAAACTTGAGAATGATCACGTATTTATTTGGAAAGATGGTGAAAAAATACACGAAGATATCGTTGAAAATCAAGTTTTGTTGACAGAATCGGTAAAAAAAAATATACGGGAGAGCGAGCCTATAAAACTATTCGAAACTTTTTTTCGAACGAAATGAAACAATACATCATTGACGCATGTAAAGAGAATAAGTATGATTTGAATGGTTAGACTTGAATACTTTTATAGGAATAATCATTCTGACTTCGTTCAATAAAAGGAAGTCGTAGAGAGACTATTGGTCATCAGATCCATTTTTGTCTTGTGAAATGGTTTCTTCTGCAATGTCTCGTCATAAGTTCGAAGAAAAAAAGTCAAAATTGAAATATTCAAAAACTAAAGACCAGGACTCCAATGATAAAGAATGGCGTGTTCGCGCATTGCTCAGAATTTTCCAAAGCAACATTCTGAAGTTTGGCATATGGCAAACAGCTCTGTCAATAGATGAAATGATGGCCAAATCTTATGCAAGAACTTCATTGAAACAATTTAGCCGAGGGAAACCAATACGATTTGGCTTGAAATTCTGGGGCTTGTGTACTTCAGATGGCTATTTGTTGAATCTGGATCTATATTGTGGAAAAAATTCAAAGATCGGAGACAAATTAGTAAAATGCTCACTAGGTTCTCGCGTAGTATTGAATTTGTTAAACCCATTTTTCGAAATGACGCCTCCTGGAAAGATACCGCAATTTCATCTTT
Organism: Campoplex nolae; assembly: GCA_037893425.1. NCBI lineage: Eukaryota > Metazoa > Arthropoda > Insecta > Hymenoptera > Ichneumonidae > Campoplex > Campoplex nolae. The sequence continues at coordinate 27,409 of JBBLXU010001251.1, read as the reverse complement.
ACTTTGATAATTATTTCACCGGTATGGATTTGATTGTGCATTTGCAGAAATTACGTTTAACATCTACAGGTACTATCAGAGAGAATCGAGTCAAAGAAAAGAATGTGATTGATAAGAAGGCTCCAAGGGGTACTTATGTTGTAAAGCATGTACAAAACAGTCACATAAATTATATTACTCTAATGGATTCAAAACCAGTTTCGATAGCTTCAACTGCTGCAGGTGTAACTCCATTATTACCTTCAAGAAGGTACGATTCACAGACACGATCTAAAACTAAAATACCTTTCCCGCAAGCCTTTCATCTCTACAATAAATTCATGGGAGGTGTGGATCTTCACGATGGACACTGCAATAACGTACTTCCAAGCATACGTTCAAAAAAATGGACATGGGTCGTTTTTATAAGGTTGATACAAGCATCTATTACAAATTCTCTCGTAATATTCAATGCTGCAGCGGATAAAAAGAAAAAAACTGGAACAAAAGAATTTACAATTTCCATAGCTAAATACTATATCCAAAAAGGACAGCAAAAACGACGAAAACCACACGACAAATCTCGTGCTGAAACGTTGAAAACTTGTTCAAATTGTCCAATAAGAACAAGAACTTTATATGAGGAATGTAATTTGAGGTTCTGCGATAAGTGTTTCAAAGAAAAACACTGAAATAAGTCAGCAACCAGTAAGGGGCAAGGGGACTCACAATAATAAAGCACCCCGAAACGTGAGAGGCAAGGGGACTCACGATAATAAAGCACCCCTGTCTCTGGGTGATGCTGAGTAGGATAAAAAATAGCAATGTGCATGTACGCATAAAGTGATTCGTATTGTGTCGATAAATTGAAAGAAAAAAAAAAATTGGCAATTTCAATTTTTTTGATATTTTGGAAAACCAAAAATCATCTCAAAAATTTTTAAAAAATTTTAAGGATATTCTTTGGCCAATTCTAAGATATTTTTGTACTTACATAATTTGAGATAAGCTCAACAGTTTCAGAGAAAAAAATTAGCTTATGTTTTTGTAGAATATTTAAGTTCTTGCCGCCATATTGTAAAAAGGAGTAGTTCAATGATTACATGAAAATTCCCTGTTAAGCTTCAACTATCGCGATCACCCCTGATCATGATTACAGTATGAATTCTTTGCGGTAACATTGCGAAAATAAATACAAAAAAAGTATTTTTTCAAATATTTTCATGTTTTTCACGTTTGAATCGGCCATATATTTTTTTCTTCATGTCTAATCGGAATTTTGAGCCAATATTCTGAAAGAGCATAAAATTCTACGTCAATATAGCTGGAAACAAAATTTTTTTAACGCCGATAACATATAAAATAATCGCGTTGAAAGTTTGGTAAAAAATCGGAACGCTTGGGCGTTAATGGGTTAACGGGAGACAACTTTTAGGGGGTGTTTTATTACGAGGTTCTAATCATTTAGAAGGGAGGCTTCTTTTACGGGGGGACAACTTTGGGGGGGGGGGGGGCAATTTACTTGTCTTAACTTTTTTTACAGCATTTTTGCTGTTTTTTGTGATTATTTAACAACTTTTAGTAATCATCGCAAATTATTGGGAGAATCAGGTTTTTCGATTGGAGTTTTTAGTTATGACAGATTTATAAAGGGATATTATATGATTATTGTTTTTTTAAGGGATTTTCCGTGGAGATGTTTTCAATCACCAGAAACTATTATCAAGCGGTTAATTAAATTTTAAGCAATTGACTATTTATAATTTTCAAGCTTTATTTATTCAATGAGTTCCGTGAAGCGGAACTTACTTTTTCACCACACGGAACTATTATTTGGGAAGAGAAAATGGAGTCCTGTCTCAACTATTTTTGCAGTCTCGCCCTGACCAATCGCGACACTTTTGATTTTCAGTGTCCGTGAGTGTCGATGACCCACTCGTGGGGGCGGGTGATCTAACCATGAATAAACAGCATCGCGATACCAATTATTCATGGTTTATTTAACAACTTTTCTAATAATTAATTTATTGCGAGGCTTGAATTATCATGATTCTGTAGGTTTGACTCTATTCTTTTATTTCATACAAGATTTTTTTTCATAACCTTTTATAATGAGTTGCTTATTTGAAGCAATTATTGAGGGAAGAATTTATACTTGAACAATTTTTTGTAAATCACCACGGTTTTTTCGAAAGGTCTAGTTTTTTGATGAGAGAGATTTTTATGGGCACGAATGATTACACAAGTAATTATTTTCCACAAGTTATTTTTATGAAGAGAATTGTTGACAGCAGGAGAAGACTTTTCAAGAGGGAGTAAAGCGCCATCGCACGGGTACGTTTTCGATTATTTTTAAACGATACAAAAAATCATTCACGAACTCTACACGATGCCGATCCGATACACCATCTATGCATTTTTTTCGTGGTTCATTTAACAACTTTTTGTAATCTTTAAACTAAACCTTTAGCGACTTTAAAGATAAGAGCACGATTTATAAAATCATACGTGTTCTTTGGATGGTTCTAAACATTTTTTGTTTTATAAATTGTTTCGTCAAGTCGATACTTTTCACGGAAAAAAATCATGGAACTTTACATCATGCTCTTCTGCGAAAACCGCCATTTTGAAAAGATCAAAAGGAAAAAAGTTCATAACCAAGGTCTCGGAAAGGTCAGACATTTGGATCGCCATTACTTGCAATAATATGGATATTAAGTGAAGAAACAACAAAAAAATCGATTTAAAATTTTAAAAAACTTGAAAAAATATTGACTTCAATTTAAAACGAAAGATAATCAAGAATTTGATATTATTTAAAAAAATTAATGGCGGATTCTGAAGAAGCCCCCTCGAAAACCCTCTACAAGACATTTTGAAGGAATTTTTTATTGTTTGTCAATTCAAACTGTGTACTTGAAATTGCGTGAACAAAATTGTCATTTTGCGCATTGGTGGTTTAACAAATGATTGAAATTTACCGGAAACAAAACACATACACTACCGTCGGAAAGTTTCCGGACAAAAGTCGGAAAAAGTTGCCACACTCTTTTTCATGTTATTCCGTCTATAACGTAGATGAATTAATTTAATGAACGGCATTATGAAAGAGAGAAATCCCATTTCATTATGCTTTTTTTGAAAAATTTTTGCGATTTTTTTTACGACTAGGACGTCATTTTAAAAACGACCATTTTTCGTCTTTTTTTTTTCTTTTTACAGAGCGACGGCGTTTTCAGTAGGAATTTTTTTTTCTTTGACCGGATCTTGAAAAGGCAAAACTCAAGCTTCAATTTCGTTTTTTATAAAATCCGTTACGATTTTTTTTGAAAAAGTTATCATGATTTTGGCGAAAAAAGACGGAATTCAGAAATCCCTGCGTAACACGAAAACTATCATATTTAGAAAAAAATCTTAGGGGAGTGAAAAGTTGCCTCTGAGATTGTTCTAGTCACTCGATTTTTTTCAGATTTTTTTTCCGAAATTTTTTTTTTTTCATTGATTTTGGTCGAACTCCAGATCTATCAATTTCCGTAATTTAAAAACTATTGGTTTTTTCACCAAAAGTCTAAGTACAAAAAAGTTTTATTTCTTCATTTTAAACGTTTTGGAATTTTTTCAGATTTTTTTTTCTCCGATGTTCATCATCATTGTCAACATGGTCGGATAAAAAAATTCGAAAAAAAATCTGAAAAAATTCCAAAACGTTTAAAATGAAGAAATAAAACTTTTTTGTACTTGGACTTTTGGTGAAAAAACCCATAGTTTTTTAATTACGGAAATTGATAGACCTGGAGTTCGACCGAAATCGATGAAAAAAAAAATTTCGGAAAAAAAATCTGGAAAGAATCCAGTGACTAGAAAAATCTCAGAGGCAACTTTTTATTCCTTTAAGATTTTTCTCGAGATGTGATAGATTTCGTGTGACGCAGGAATTTCTGAATTCCGTCTTTTTTCGCCAAAATCATGATAACTTAAAAAAAAAAATCATAACGGATTTTATAAAAAACAAAATTGAAGCTTGAGTTTTGCCTTTTCAAGATCCGGTCAAAGAAAAAAAAAATTCCTACTGAAAACGCGGTCGCTCTGTAAAAAGGAAAAAAAAAGACGAAAAATGGTCGTTTTCAAAACGACGTCCTAGTCGTAAAAAAAATCGCAAAAATTTTTCAAAAAAAGCATAATGAAATGGGATTTCTCCCCTTTAAAATGCCGTGTATTAAATTAATTTATCTACGTTATTGACGGAATAATATGAAAAAAAGTGTGGCAACTTTTTCCAACTTTTGTCCGGAAACTTTCCGACGGTAGTGTATGCTTCAATTTACAGACTCGTATGACAGAAGTAAGAACGAAGAACGAAAAAAAATTCATTCGGCATTCGAGTACTACAGTATTCTGAAAACATTTCTGAGTTTTAAGTTATGAATTTTCAAACTTGACAACAACTTTGACAACAACTTGACAACATTTTCAGTGCTCATCCCTTAATAAAACACGACAGCTCGTTGAGCACAAAAAGAATTGAAATATTTAAAAGAAACCTTCAATTTCAAGAGAAAAAAAGTTTGATTTCCAGCTCAGAATTTGCTTGGCGTCACTTTAATTTCGTAATTATTATTACTATGACGTCATAAAACGGGCATTTTCGCGTATATGTAAGTGTGGCAGGTCTCGCGCTGGCTCTTTCTTTTCGTTTAATACTTGGCGTCGAGCCGCTACCGCGACTCTTGATATTATATTATATTTCAGCCCAAATTCACTTTAAAGGCTGATGCATTGTACGATTTTAAATTCAATAAGTACTGAATTATAAATGATTCAGTAATATTTGTCAAATGATAATTTGTTGATATATTTTGAAATTGTTTTACTTTCAAATGAAAGATTTTAAAAATATGCAGGATTTTCTCAATCAATTCGTTTCGATTTGTTTTTTAAATATTGCACCTTTGCTACAAAACGTTTCGAAAATGAAAAAATTTCATTGAGTTCTTACGACATGATTTCAAATGTTAAATTTCCAACTAGATTCGAATTTTTCTAGAAATGTGTAGAAATTTATCAGAATACATTAATGTTTCGTATACGATTCTGTTTCAAGACTTTGTTCCGTTAAAATGACTTGCTTCTATAAGATTTGAAATGTTTGTCATAGTGAAAATAGCACAGATTTTCCCTTGTTTGATATCAACATAAATTTTTTCCGAGGAAGATGAAAGTTTCTGATAGTGAGAACCAGAAGCGAAAGATGTTTATCAAAAACGTGGACAACGAAGAAAAAACGAGAAACATCTAAATCGTCTATCATTTATCAATGAGAAATGTCTAAAAAAAGAACACTAAAGAAATCGAAAAAGCTGAATCGCTGCGAAAAAGTTGGAGTTGAAAAGAATGAGATTTTCAGCGATCATCGAGAGACGCGGTAGCGGCTCGATGCCAAGTATTAAAAGAAAAATGCCAGCGCGGGCCCTGCCGCACTCTTATATACGCGAATATGCCGGTTTTATGACGTCATAAAGTTTTCGAATCGCTCTCACGGTCGAACCGCTTACGTAAAAATTCTGAATATCGGTGACGATTTTTTTCCGATTTTTCTCTTTCTATTGGTATTTGTTGCAAGTAAATCCGTTCAGCCAATCTCGAGATATGATTATTTTGTGAATTAAAATCGAATATGTCGGGAACTTCTGTCCCTTGGAGTCAGAAAGGCATAGTGAGCGTTTGCTTACATTTTGGACTTACGTCCTTTGCGTGAAACGTGAAATTTGTCCCGTCTTCTCGCCTAGTTCCCGCTGAATGGGACTACCCCTCTCTTTTCGCGTCGCTGAGTGAGAGAGACAGCACGCGCAGCCGCGTTCCTTCTCTCACGGCGTAGCGCACGCTCTCTCTCTTTCTCGTTCCTCTATGTATTTCTAGAGACGCGGCAGAGTCTTGACACCAAGTATTAAAAAGAAAATGTTAGAACAGGCAAGGCAAGACGTGCAGCGTATCTATACTTACTCGAGATTGGTCAATTTCCCCTCATTTCTGAACTTAAAGTCGACGCCATTGTTACATAATTCGACTCACGGAAAGAAATGAAACTTCTATCATACTATGGGATGAATGCGCTTCGGATGACATAATTTTTTTTTCCCTGTGATCCCGGTAAAAAGGTGAATTCGTAATTGTAAAAATTAGGTGCCTCGATTTCATTGTAAAACATTTTTTTCCACAATATATATATGTCTACTTTCCGAACCCCCTCCATGGGAGGATCTACTCTCCTCCCGCGGAAGTAACGGGAAGAGACCAAGTAGCACACATATACAATTTAAACCCGGGCTAGGGGGGTCGCAGGGGGCGAAGCCCCCCGCGGGGGACCGGGGGCGGAGCCCCCCGAGTATGACGATTATAATTTTTAATAAGTCATCATACCTACATACACATATATTTTATACAAATATAACAATAGACTACAAAAAACCGCGAGACCGCGAAAACCGCGAGAAAACGCGAAATACCGCAAGAATGCGAAAACCACGAGAAAACGCACGAGAAAGGCACTTACGAAGGAAGTATACCCCCGAGTATGACGATTATAATTTTTCCATCATTGTACTACTCAATATTTCTTACTTTCTACTGTCGTTCTTTGTTCCGTCGAACAATTGATGGATTTATTTGAATATATGTGCATGTATCGTTGACCCACTTCAGGGATCGAGCCCTTCTTTCATATCGTCCGAATTTGTTTGTCGTTGCCTAGGAGATAAAATAAAATAAAGAAAAAGAGGAGTAGAGAAAAGGAGAGCATTGGAACGACACGTTCAGAAAGAGAAAGAGAATAAGAAAAAGAAAAATTTAAAAACTCCAAGGAAAAGAAATAACCTGACTGGTGCATTTTTATCCTTGACAGACAATTTGAGAGAAAATCGATTACATGGTGAGTTTAATCTTGATTTATTCACTCTTTCAAAGCATAAATTTCTCCATAACCCTCACTCAACCGAGTCGACCTGAATCATCCAACCCACAACCAAATAGTGACTCCAAATGTCAAAATACACATCGGTTTATCCGAAAATGTACTCTACATCCGCCAGTCGGATTGTCTTTTCAAAATCTCCGTCACCAGCTGACAAATTTTGATGACGAAACTCTCGTCTCAAATTCCGTTATTATTTTCCTTGCATCTGTTACGTCCTAGCCTTACGCTAAGACCCCCCCCAACTCAGAATTAAGTATCTGAACCTCAACCTAAAAACAAGATAATTGTAAAGACAACGTGTAGTGTAAGTTAACGATTAATAAATAAACATTATATTATCCGCAATTCATCGACAGTTCATCGACATAGTGTTTATTTAAAAGATCTCCGACATCGCTCCTGGAGTTGAGAAACCCTTTCCAACTCCGGATTCTACACTTTAAAGGGTCACGCATACCCAATAATATAATAAATGTGTTCGGGAAACAGATAAGGCTCAAGCAAGACTCACAAGTGGCCCACCATAAAATTCATACGCCACTCCTAAATCGAGCACTCGCCGATCCCACTCAAATCTCCCGCTCGGGACGTAACACATCAAATGTAGATTAATCGGAAGATTTCACCTCAATTTCAATTAAATCCTTTGAATTGTTAATGTAAAATAAATTTGTGAGGGGTTTTTTTTCTCTGAGATTTCGATCTCAGAGAATTTCCTCCTCTGAGCCAAAAATAAACTGATTCAATATTGTGGCTCAATCGATGTGTTTTATTTATCGATCCTTATCTTCCCTTATGTTAATTATTCACATACGATTTGAAATAATCTTTAAACAAAAAAATACGTCGCCTCTTCTTCATCGAAGAGTACGCGCCGACAAAACATGGTGCCTCCTGTGAGGTGAAATCTTCACTTTCCCTTCTTTCTTCCATCATTAATTTCTCGCTTTATACAAACTAAAACATTCTTCTCGAAATCAAACCATAAAATAGATAAAACGGACGTATCGATGAAATAAGAAATCGGCGTGAGGCAGAATCACCGTCTCCAACGGGTAAACCCTATTGAGCTGTCATCAACCACAAACCAACGATCTTATTCATTTCACTGACCTCTCTCATGACTTCATCATGGCCACGGCCACGCGCATAGCTCAAATCTCTCAAAAGCGAGCAACGCTGAAAATTCAAATCACGACTCTACGAAATGCGGTCGCTCAAAAGAAAATTGATAAAACAAATATGAAATTACGCTTGACAAGACTTACGGAATTATTTCACAATTACGAAGAAATGCATGACGAGCTCGCTGTTCTCGAAGCCTCGAACGATGGATTAAACCAACTGCCAGATATTCAGGACGAATATTACGAACTAGCAACGGCAATAGAAAACATCTTAAGCGCCAATATTATTCTCCCGGAATCAAACGCGGAATCCACCATGATGGAGAGACAACGCCTGCTCAAACTTCCGGTCGCCGAACTGCCGAAATTCAACGGCGACAACAGCAAATGGCTCACTTTCAAGAACACGTTCATGAGTTTGGTAGACGGAAGATCAGACATCGACGATCTTACAAAATTTTTATATCTTCGAAATTCTTTGGAAGGGGAAGCCGCCAACAAATTGTCTCCGTTCGATGCGAGCATAGAAAGTTACAAGACCGCCTGGAATTTGCTTACCGATTCGTACGAAAGAAAACGAGTTCTCATTTCTCGACATTTAGATTCAATTCTCGACATTGAACCACTCAGAAAGGCAAGCTCAAGGGGGTTGATAAAAATTATCGACGACGTCAGACAACACACGAGTATGTTGAAATCCTTGACAATAATACCTGACGAACGTACTATCGTAAGGATCCTCGAGCGATCTCTTCCTCCAGATATTTGCCAAAAATGGGAGGAACTGCTTGATTTAGATTCGTTGCCCAGTTTCGAACAATTTTGTAAGTTCATGAGTGAAACAGCTCATAGACTCTCGGCGCTCGAGCAAGATAACACACGTACGCGGATAGAAAAACGATCAAGCGAAAGAGAAATCCAAACGACAAAATTCCGAAAAAACGAACACGGTGCACGAACGTTCGTTACAGCTACGACTTCGAACTGCGCGCAATGTAAAGGTAATCATCCAATTTTTAAATGCCCTGCATTTGAAAAACTGACAATACGTCAGCGTTGGGATTTAATCAAAGCAAAACGATTGTGTCGAAATTGCTTGCGTTCTCACGTCAGCGAATGTCCATCAGACTTCAGGTGTAAACAATGCAAACGGTTCCATCACACTCTGTTACACTCTGCCACGGTGGGCCCAACGGCCTCACGTGAGTCCTCAAAGGTCACGAGTGTTGGAAAACCCACAGAGGTCAGGCCACAATTGTGACTAGACAGAGGTGTTTTTAACGCGATTTCCTGCGCGTTTGACTCCTAACTCATGATGAGTGCCATTATCAATGTTCGAGACGCGAATGATGAACTTGTTGAAGCTCGAGCTTTATTGGATACTTGTTCAACAGCTCATTTCATTACTGAAAATTTTGCAAAAAGATTGAAAATCCCCACGTCCGGGTGTACTATACCAGTCAACGCGATCAACTGAGCATTGACACACGCGAAAAATCGCATAGAAATTCAATTTCATTCAAAATACAACGATTATAAAAAGCGCTTGACTTGTTTGACCATCGATGAAATTTCAAATTCGGTTCCTGATGTCACGTTTCCAAGAGAACTCGTCAAAATTCCCGCGAATCTGCGATTGGCCGACCCACAATTTCATGTATCTCGACCCGTGGACATATTAATCGGTTCGGGCACAACGCTGTCCATGTTATCTGTCGGTCAGATAAATTTGTAAAAGAATGGTTGCGATTTGATTTTGCAAAAAACGCGTCTTGGTTGCACGATCGCCGGAGGAATCAAAGGACAAGAAAAAGAACGCGTAATTTCTTGCAATTTGGCCAATCTTTCAAAGTTGATCAACAAATTTTGGGAAATCGAGGAAATCAACGCAAAATCATCATTCTCATCTGAAGAATCTTTATGCGAAGAGCATTATAAAAAGGGTACGACACGCGATCATACGGGAAGGTACATCGTACGATTACCGTTTCGACACGAAAATCGAGATTTTGGCGATTCACGATCCCAGGCCTTACGAAGATTTTATTCATTACAAAAGAAATTAAACTCCGATCCCAGTCTCAAGGCAGAATATACCAAGGTCATGGACGAATACGTAGAGCTCGGACATATGTCTCTACAAGTTGATAACACGACCGATGGTTTTTACATGCCTCATCACGCGGTAATAAAAGCGTCTAGTAACACAGCGAAGGTTCGTGTAGTATTCGATGCTTCTGCGAAATCGAGCAAAGGATTTTCTTTAAATGACACGTTAATGGTCGGTCCAACAATTCAAAATAAATTATTGTGTCATTTATTGCGATTCCGAACACACATGTACGTCGCGACTGCTGACATCGAAAAAATGTATCGTCAGGTGTTTATACATCCAAGCGATCGTAGATTCCAACAAATTTTTTGGTATCGAGGCAACGATATCGTCACGTATCAACTCAATACGGTAACTTTTGGAGTAGCTTCCGCTCCTTTTTTGGCTATACGTACGATACATCAACTCGCAGACGACGAAAGGGTGGATTTCCCCCACGCAGCGGAGATTTTAAAAAGAGACATGTATGTTGACGACCTTCTAACGGGAGCCAATTCCCTTCAAGAAATTATACAGATACGCGACAAAGTAATTGAACTTTTGAAACGAGGTGGCTTTAATATTCGACAGTGGGCCTCGAATCATCATCACGTACTCGACAATATAAAGGACAGATTCCTCGATTTAGATCGAGCAGTCGAACCTAATCCAATTATTGAAACGCTCGGAGTAGTTTGGGACTCTCAACGTGACAAATATAGTTTCACCGTCAAGTCGATGAATTGTCCGGAAAAAATAACAAAACGCAACGTATTGTCAGAGATTGCAAAAATTTTCGATCCATTGGGACTACTCGGTCCGACAGTGATGTATGCTAAAATCATTCTCCAAAAATGTTGGATAACTGCGGTGAATTGGGACGAGTCATTACCTCAAGATCTACACGCGAATTGGAGTTCGTTTTCCAATCAACTCGCTTTGATACGCGATGTTTCCGTGGATCGCCATATGTTGCTCAAAAATCCAAAATTTATAGAAATTCATGGATTCTGCGATGCCAGTAGAGACGGATACGGTGCGTGTCTTTATATCCGTTCAATTGATGAGAGGGGAAACGTTTTGACAACTTTAGCATGCGCTAAGTCTCGCGTGGCCCCATTGAAAAAACCGCGTGCATCGAAAAAAGAAAGTCCGATCACAGAAAGGGATCAAGACAATCATACTATTCCGCGGCTGGAATTATGTGGCGCATTGATTTTGACCCGTTTATTCAAAGAAACACGTTCAGCCCTCAATTTCAAGATCGATCGAATTATTTTCTGGTCTGATTCGAGTATTGTGCTCAATTGGTTGAAAAAACCACCGGAAATTTTAAGAGTTTTCGAAGCGAATCGTATCGCAGAAATTCAAACTCTCAACGATATTGAATGGCGTCATGTGAGAAGCAAGGAGAATCCTGCAGACACCTTATCCCGAGGTCAGCCTCCAAGGGAATTTTTGCAAAATAAATTATGGTTCGAAGGGCCGACTTGGCTTAAAGGGCCGGAAAAAAATTGGCCGGTAGGAATTGATAAAGGGGTTACGGAATCCGTCGGATTCCGGAAGAATATGTGCTTTGTTTCACGACCCTCAAGTTGCGATTTATTCACACGATTTTCATCGTACTCAAGATTAATTCAAGTAATCGCATATTGTCTAAGACTACATCCGTTCAACCAATATAAAGATGAAGAAAGTAATGTGGCTGAAAAACTTGAAACTGAGATTAAGGTCTTACGAATCATTCAACGAGAACAATTCTCGAAGGATATCGATCGAATAACAAATAAAGAAAACGTCAAGGATTATAAATTGGCTTCTCTCAATCCGTTTATTGATGAACACGGGCTCCTTCGCGTCGGGGGGCGACTAAAGAAAGCCGAAATTCCGTATGGTCAAAAACATCCCATATTCTTGCCAACGCACCACCATGTCACGGATTTGATCATCAAGGAAACCCACGAACAGGCTTATCATGCCGGGGTTCAAAGCACGCTATGTACGATACGACAAAAAGGGATGTGGTTGCTTGATGGAAAGAATCAAGTGCGGAAAATTGTACGAAAATGCGTACGATGCCTTCAACATCATCCAACCCTGGCCTGTCAGCGGACTAACTAAAAATGAGTGCGCGGACCCGCCCGTCCGGTAGGGACAAAATCGGACTAACCAGCGCTAAGTCCTCGGACCAAATATCCACTTCCGGTTTGTAGTCCGTGGACCGTTCAGCGGTCGGTCCGGCTAGCCCCCCGCGGACTGTTCGGCTAGCCCCCCCTTAGTAGTCCGCGGACCGTGTTGAACACGGTCCGCGGGAGTAAGCCTGGGTGCTGAGCTTCGTTTTTCGGCCGCAGCGCCGCGCAGGGAATAGAATGTCCCGTTCGCGCATTGCACCCCTGGCGATTATATATTGTCGACGTTGCTTCGCCTGTGCTCCTGCGATCTGGCATATAGCCGAATCACATAATCTATCCAAAGCTCTTCACGATTTTTGTCGTACGAGAGTGTCGAACTTTGTTACGAAATGGGGAATTCTCCATGTGTAACATTTTTCGCTTATATTTCAGTCGTAACGACCGGTGGGCCGGCCACCAAGATGAGTCGTTGCGACTAAAATATTTCAGTCGTTACGACTGACCGCTTTGTACCAAATTGGGTAGTTACGACCAAGAATTTTCAGTCGTAACGACTATTTGGCACTTGGTCGTAACGACCCTAAAATTCGGTCTTCAAATGTCCAACCACTACCGAAATTTCGGTCGCACGATCCGCTAGGGCACTCATCGGTCCGCGGACCATCCCGGAGGGATAGCTGAGCGGTCCGCGGATTGTCCTACAGGGATATCTGACACGGTCCGCGGACCGTGTTCAACACGGTCCGCGGACTACTAAGGGGGGCTAGCCGAACAGTCCGCGGGGGGCTAGCCGAACAGTCCGCGGGGGGCTAGCCGGACCGACCGCTGAACGGTCCACGGACTACAAACCGGAAGTGGATATTTGGTCCGAGGACTTAGCGCTGGTTAGTCCGATTTTGTCCCTACCGGACGGATCATTCGGTCCGCTGACAGGTCAGGGAATTACGTTGGAAAGTCAAATGGCCGATTTGCCACAGGTACGCATAAACGAAGCATTTGTTTTTTCACACGTTGGAGTAGATTATTTTGGCCCAATATTGATAAAAGAGAAGAAGTTCAGAAATCAAAAAATAATCAAATCCTATGGTTGCGTTTTTGTTTGTATGGCCACCAAGGCTGTACATGTCGAAGTTGCAAGTGATTTAAGCACTGAGACATTTCTCGCAGCATTCAGACGGTTCATCGGTCGTCGAGGAGTTCCCAAGCAGGTTTTTTCTGATAACGGCACCAAATTTGTGGGAGCGAATAAACAACTTCGCGAGCTATACGCACTGCTCAAAAACGAGGAATTTCAAAAAACAATAAATACCTTCGCCGTACAGCACAATATTATTTGGCATTTCAATCCACCGTTATCGCCACATTTCGGAGGTTTATGGGAAGCGGCTGTAAAATCTTTTAAACATCATTTCTTACGGGTGGTACGAGAACAAACATTCACCATCGAAGAGTTCAGTACTCTCGCGATCGAAATTGAAGCAATTTTGAATTCTCGACCACTTTGTTCGCTCTCAACTGACCCCAATGACCCCATTGCCCTTACACCAGCACACATTCTCATCGGACGTCCTCTCACAACATTACCAGAAGGCAATTTTTCGTCCATTCCCAAAAACAGACTATCCGTCTGGAATTTTATAACCAAGGTTCGTCAAGATTTTTGGCAGCGATGGTATTTGGAATATCTAAGCGAATTACAAAAAAGACAAAAATGGCAAAATTCCACCGGTCAACTCCGGCCAGGAACCGCGGTCATTATTATCGATAAAAATCAACCCTGCATGCGGTGGCAATTGGGAACGATTCGAGAAGTCCATCCAGGAGAAGATGGTGTTGTTCGAGTAGTTACCGTGAAGACGGCCCAAGGAGAATACAAAAGAAATTGTACACAATTATGCCCTTTGCCTGATACCGTTCGAGAATGTTTTTCAATAAATAAATGTTATAATCTTTAATAATTAAAAAATTCTTGCTCGATTATCCTCGCAACGGGGGGAGATTGTTCCGTCGAACAATTGATGGATTTATTTGAATATATGTGCATGTATCGTTGACCCACTTCAGGGATCGAGCCCTTCTTTCATATCGTCCGAATTTGTTTGTCGTTGCCTAGGAGATAAAATAAAATTAAGAAAAAGAGGAGTAGAGAAAAGGAGAGCATTAGAACGACACGTTCAGAAAGAGAAAGAGAAAAATAAAAAGAAAAATTTAAAAACTCCAAGGAAAAGAAACCTGACTGGTGCATTTTTATCCTTGACAGACAATTTGAGAGAAAATCGATTACATGGTGAGTTTAATCTTGATTTATTCACTCTTTCAAAGCATAAATTTCTCCATAACCCTCACTCAACCGAGTCGATCTGAATCATCCAACCCACAACCAAATAGTGACTCCAAATGTCAAAATACACATCGGTTTATCCGAAAATGTACTCTACATCCGCCAGTCGGATTGTCTTTTCAAAATCTCCGTCACCAGCTGACAAATTTTGATGACGAAACTCTCGTCTCAAATTCCGTTATTATTTTCCTTGCATCAAATGTAGATTAATCGGAAGATTTCACCTCAATTTCAATTAAATCCTTTGAATTGTTAATGTAAAATAAATTTGTGAGGGGTTTTTTTTTTCTCTGAGATTTCGATCTCAGAGAATTTTCCCCTCTGAGCCAAAAATAGACTGATTCAATATTGTGGCTCAATCGATGTGTTTTATTTATCGATCCTTATCTTCCCTTATGTTAATTATTCACATACGATTTGAAATAATCTTTAAACAAAAAAAAATACGTGGCCTCTTCTTCATCGAAGAGTACGCGCCGACAAAACATTCTTTACAAAAAGAAGTTATGTCCCTGGAAAAAACTTTTAAAAAGTGAAAAAAGAACGCTAAGTATTAGAAAGTTGTGACCTCATCTATAAAATTACCACTCGAAATCGTTTCACCATTTACAAAAATAAAATCATATCATTCTCATCAAGCCAAGACCACCAAATGGTGTATGGAATTACAAATAGACGTAAAATGCACGCGTTGTATATCTGTACTTACGTACTATACATCATTGCAAAGATTATACGCAAGCTTGGCGTGCATGATTTTCAACCCTAGCGGATTTGTCGACCAAAGTTTTGTGGTCGTGAATTTCTCGGTCGTTTTTGTGGTCTTTTAGACCGAATATTTTCAGTCGTGAGAAAAATTTATTTATTTATTTTTATTTAATTTGCAACCACCAATTCGTAGTAAAGTAAACCTTGTTTATACGACGGAAAATTCTTAGTCGTAATAATTCAAATAAATTTAAAAAAAGCCGGATCTTCTAAGTGAGGTTCGAACCTAAGACTCTCGGAGCTTGAGTCTGGTGCGCTATCCACTACACTACCAGACATCTTGTATTCTAGAAGCAACAAAACTTATTAAAAAAATCCAAAACGCCGCTTAGAAGAATACAAAAAAAGTTACAAAATAAGTTAAGATCTGTTGAAATATACGTGGCCAAATACGGGAAGCTTTACTCCGTTTCAATAAATTTTCAAATACGGTTTGATGTTGATAGAAAAATAATAAAGTTCGGAAATTCAACTATGTCACCAACCAAATTGCAAACGTAAAAAAATTAGATTGTAAAAAAATTCTGAACGAAGTACTTGGCGAGTTCGTGATCATGATCTATACACTACGGTAATTTCATGGAAAAATCCTCGCCAAGTACTCCGTTTAGAATTTTTTTACAATCTAATTTTTTTACGTTTGCAATTTGGTTGGTGACATAGTTGAATTTCCGAACTTCATTAGTTTTTCTATCAACATCAAACCGTATTTGAAAATTTATTGAAACGCAGTAAAGCTTCCCGTATTTGGCCACGTATATTTCAACAGATCTTAACTTATTTTGTAACTTTTTTTGTATTCTTCTAAGCGGCGTTTTGGATTTTTTTTAATATCATAGGGAAACAAGGGACCACCAATGTACTTGTCCACGTTTTTTTCCCCGTGAGGGGATTTTTGCGATTATATCACTTCTTTTTTCTAAGATTTTTAAATATTTTGGTTCATCTGAACTCCTATGGAGACTGTATCAAGAGACGCGGTAGCGGCTCGACGCCAAGTATATAATTACAATCCGCACTTTTAGCTTGTGAATATAACCCATAACTGTTGATTTTATTTTGCATTTTTATATTTTGTAGATGAATATGTTCACTGCGAGATTTGAATACACAGGATCACGAAAAAAAATGCTTACCAGTCTGTTCAAAAGTTTATTCGGAGATCATTTTTTTCACAATTTATCCAATTTACTCGCTAATCTCACACTTTATCATTACAGAACTTCACTCAGAATCTCCGTTGAATGTTTTTATTAAATCCATTAATCGAAATTTTTTGGACGTCCTGCACTTCGATGGTCCCGAGCGGCTCTATCTTATCTCGCACAGAGCTTCGAACAGTAGCGTAATTAAAAGGGTCCTACATGCACTAGCGTAACTCTTACGCCTTGCGCGAAGCATCGTATCTCGGTAGACTCTGTTCATTCTAACGCATTTCTGGGCGTGCGTGTAAGATCCATCGTATCTCCCACAGCCTTAGAACGGAGTATCGTAACTCATCGACTGCGATACGCTCTATCGTATCTGAAATGCACCAAAACGTTTCATCGTACCTGCGAATCGAAAGTTTCCAGTAAACGCGGTTTGAAAGTTTCACGTTCTCGAAAATAAAATGTCACTGAATCATCCCAACATTAAGGTCCACATATTGCGCGTTCTACGCAGAATATTTTTTAGATATGAAAAGCGTCATAAAAATAGAGAGATAGTTACTATTACCATGATATTTATCATACATTTTGGTCAAAAGATAGTTCTTCTCTTCTCGGTAGGTTTTTCATTCAAATTATTAGCACACGTATATGACAGTACGAAAAATAGCTGCATGTAGGGATTTACCTGATGTAGCTTTTTTCTAACGAAATTATTTCACACAATGTAAAGTTTTCGGAAAAAAATTTAAACAATAAAGTATCTCGTAATTGGTCATCGAATTTTTTTCGAATAAGATCTCAGTCAATTTTGAAACGAATAATAAAAAATTTTCATCTCTAGGTATTTTTCATAATGTTATGATAATTATAATATTAAAATAATATAGTATATTGTATTATAAAACTGGCATGTTCGCGTATAGAAGAGTGCACGCTGGCTTTTTCTTCTAATACTTGGTGTCGAGCCGCTACCGCGACTCTTGATGCATAAAATATGATTAATACCAAACATATTTCTAAAAATAAAATATAATATTTTTAACATTTTCTGAAATATTATCATTGCAATTCTATTCTGATATTATTATATTATATTATCATGACTTGAATTACGAATTACATAATTCTTTAGAAGAAAATCCTTTTTTTCAAGAATTCAGAAGGTGGAGTGCAATATTCCGGTTAATCACTGTAGACTTTTTTGTTCTGTGTTTAACGAGGGAATTTATTATAATCAGCGCAGAAAGCAGCTATTACTGACATTACAATAACAAAATTATTATATTGAACAATACTCATTCAAAATATCTTAATACTGTACATTATGATAATATAGCATTTAAATTATCTATCTATCTTCTATATATATATATCTGTTGCGTGACTGACTGACTGACAGACAACGCACAGCCTAAACCACTGAAGCTAGGATCGTGAAATTTGTCACGGTTACTCCTCTCCCATCGTAGACGCTCACTAAGAACGGATTTTGTTCGTTCTCTACCCAAAAAAAAATTATCGCAATTTTTTTTTTCTTTTCTATACTCCTCTCTCATCATAGACGCTCACTAAGAACGGATTTTATTCGTTCTCTACCAAAAAAAAAATTATCGCAAATTTTTTATTTTTTTTTTTTATTTATTTTTTTATTTATTTTTTATTTTTTATTTTTTTTATTTTTTTTCAATTTATTTTTTTATTAATTTTTTATTTTTTCATTTTCTATACTCCTCTCCCATCATAGACGCTCACTAAGAACGGATTTTATTCGTTATCTACAAAAAAAAAATAATCGCAATTTTTTTATTTTGCATTTTAAAGAAAAAATTTTTTTCGTTTCCCGGTTGGTCTTTCGTTTTTCGGTTGATCTACACGTTTGTCATATTCTGTATAATTTTCTATTACATAGATATTGCATTTAATTTTACGATGTTAAAATATGCATCGTTGTAATGCAACGAAATTTGGTTTTTTCTTGAGCAAAACTCATGATTTTTATTCGATATTTAATCAGGACGATAAAACGATCATTTTTCAGGATTAAAAAACAAAATTGATAGGGAAATTGGCTTTTCTTTGAAAATTTAACAAAAAATTAAGGTGAAAAGTATTTTTCGTTGAATCTCTACGTTGCGAAAGCTATGTAAAGAAATGTAAACGCATACCTCTACACAGTATCACATAGGTCATATGGAAATCTGTGTTGGATACTATTGTGTGCCCAGCGAAGCGGGCATACCTTGGCTAGTATATATATATATATATCTGTTGCGTGACTGACTGACTGACTGACAGACAACGCACAGCCTAAACCACTGAAGCTAGGATCGTGAAATTCGTCACGGTTACTCCTCTCCCATCGTAGACGCTCACTAAGAACGGATTTTGTTCGTTCACTACCCAAAAAAAAATTATCGCAATTTTTTTTTTCTTTTCTATACTCCTCTCTCATCATAGACGCTCACTAAGAACGGATTTTATTCGTTCTCTACCAAAAAAAAATTATCGCAAATTTTTTATTTTTTTTTTATTCATTTTTTTATTTATTTTTTATTTTTTCATTTTCTATATATATATATATTCATATACACTACCGTCGGAAAGTTTCCGGACAAAAGTCGGAAAAAGTTGCCACGCTCTTTTTCATGTTATTCCGTCGATAACGTAGATAAATTAATTTAATAAACGGCATTTTGAAGGGGAGAAATCCCATTTTCATTTTGCTTTTTTGAAAAATTTTTGCGATTTTTTTACGACTAGGACGTCATTTTGAAAACGACCATTTTTCGTCTTTTTTTTCCTTTTTACAGAGCAACCGCGTTTTCAGTAGAAATTTTTTTTTCAAATTTCTTCTACCGGATCTTGAAAAGGCAAAACTTAAGCTTCAATTTCGTTTTTTATAAAATCCGTTACGATTTTTTTTGAAAAAGTTATCATGTTTTTGGCGAAAAAAAACGGAATTCAGTAATTCCTGCGTAACACGAAAACTATCACATTTAGAAAAAAATCTTAGAGGAGTGAAAAGTTGCCTCTAAGATTGTTCTAGTCACTCGATTTTTTCTAGATCTTTTTTCCGAAATTTTTTTTTTTCGTTGATTTTAGTCGAACTCCAGGTCTATCAATATCCGTAATTTAAAAACTATGGGTTTTTTGACCAAAAGTCCAAGTACAAAAAAGTTTTATTTCTTCATTTAAAACATTTTGGAATTTTTTCAGATTTTTTTTCCTCCGATGATGTTCATCACCATCGTCAACATCGTCGGATAAAAAAATTCGAAAAAAAATCTGAAAAAATTCCAAAACGTTCGAAATGAAGAAATAAAACTTTTTTGTCCTTGGACTTTTGGTGAAAAAACCCATAGTTTTTAAATTACGGAAATTGATAGACCTGGAGTTCGACTGAAATCAATGAAAAAAAAAAAAATTCGTAAAAAAAATCTGAAAAAAATCGAGTGACTAGAGCAATCTCAGAAGCAACTTTTCACTCCTCTAAGATTTTTTTCTAAATGTGATAGTTTTCGTGTTACGCAGGAATTACTGAGTTCGGTCTTTTTTCGCCAAAAACATGATAACTTTTTCAAAAAAAATCGTAACGGATTTTATAAAAAACGAAATTGAAGCTTAAGTTTTGCCGTTTCAAGATCCGGTCGAAGAAATTGAAAAAAAAAATTTGTACTGAAAACGCGGTCGCTCTGTAAAAAGGAAAAAAAAGACGAAAAATGGTCGTTTTCAAAATGACGTCCTAGACGTAAAAAAAATCGCAAAAATTTTTCAAAAAAAGCAAAATGAAATGGAATTTCTCCCCTTCAAAATGCCGTTTATTAAATTAATTTATCTACGTTATCGACGAAATAACATGAAAAAGAGTGTGGCAACTTTTTCCGACTTTTGTCCGGAAACTTTCCGACGGTAGTGTATATATATATTAGGGTGGCCCTTAACAGGGGTGTTTTCGAATTTCTTTGCTCCCAGGGGCTCAAATGCTTCCAAATAAATAAATAAAAATTCCTTGAAAATTTGAGCTCTTAATATTAACTCTAAGATAGTCCGCATTCCAACCTAAATTTCTTATGGAAATAACATGAGAAAAAATTTTTTCGTTCTTTATAATTTTATAACTCTGGGACAAATGAATTCAAAATTACGAGTCACACATAATTTCATAGAGAATTTGACGCTCTACAAAAAAGGTCTCTTATGATTTTTAGCTAAGTCTATTGGTTTAAAAGTTATTCGAGCTCAAAGTTTAATTTTTTCATCGTTATTAATATTTTCAAGGATATTTATAAAATAAACAATTGTTTTATAAAATATATCAAACATTTCTTATAGGTTTTTCAATTCGAAATCAATTTATGAAATTACATGAGGTTTAATGCAAGTTTAAATTATATTTTACTTTTTGCAATCGTAATGGTTATTCACTGAAAATAATAACATTTTATTTTATTTCTCAGTATACAATCAGAAAATGGAACCTTTCATTACTTACGATATTTATATCTAGTTTATCAACTAAATTTTTTTCAAATAAATCGATGCTTTTTTTAAAGTAAGTAATTTGTAATTTTTGCGGCATTTTGGATTGTAGGTCTTCGTCCCATAATTAATTATGCTAAGATGAAAGGGTAAATAACTTCCCAATATTTTGGCGCTAAGAATTCAAACTTTATTTATTACAATATGCACTTTGGTTCGTTTTCTCCCATGTGTTTTTTCGATGGAGGTTATCGCTCGACTCTAGTGTTTTTTCTGTTCTTCGCGAGAGGCGCTTTTTTTGCTTTTAGAGCCACCACAGGATTGAATCACTTACGCCATCTATTATGGTATTTACGTACTCAAACATTTTGATGCTTAAAAACATTTACAAATTACCTAACCTCTAATTAAAATAAACAATTTGTGTGAGGTGTTTGATCGAATGATTATTCATCATGACATCAAGATTAGTTTTACGTCAAGATATTTATTTAATTGGAGATGTTAACACTCAAATTATCGGTAATAAATTGCCATCAAAATTACAAGTGCTGAAAGTTTTTTTTTATCATACGCGGATTCTCCAATTAAAATTACGTGAAAGTGCTGAAATCTGCATCGATGAGGTTAGAGTATTTTGGCAAAAAGCTCGGATTCCAACTAAAAGGAATGACCATTGCATAGACCAGTTGTTAAAATTATATGAACAATATCAACTTGTTCAAAAAAGTGCAAATAGAGAGTCAAATAAAATTAAAGAGGACGAATTTAAATCTTCACTGTCAAATTTATTTGACATTGCCCATGCGAATGCTGCACTAATGGTCAGTGAAAATACAAAAATTTTTTTGACTAATCAAAGGAAAGATGGTAGAGTAGGCTTCATAGCTAACATTGAGTCTGACGATAATGAAGAAGCACAGCGTATCAAGGATGAATTACTACAGCTACGTCAAGAAAAATCGGAGAGAGAGAAAGCTCAAGCTGGTAAAATTGATTTTAAAATACTCTATGAAATTTTATTTCTTAATTGAATATATAATTGCATGTTAACTTCAATAACAAATTTTGATTTTTATGTCTTCAATGTTTATTAAATAGATGAATTCATGGAGTTTACATCGAGCAGTGAAGTCGAAGAAGTAAATACGTTGAGTCAAAAAATAATATTATCGGGTTCGAATTTTTCCGATGAACTGGTAACTACACCAATTCCAGAATCAACACAATCACGTGGGACAATAAATATCATCGATGATAAATTGGCAGCAGTGTTCGATCATTGTAAATTAAGTGACCGCAACGCTGTACGATTGATTGTAACTTTATGTTCATCATTGAATATCGGTGTAAATTCATTAATAGTGAATAGATCATCAATTAACAGAATCAGAGAGAAAATACGCGAAGAAAAAGTAAAAAAAGTCAAAGAACTTTTCAAAAACGAAGATTTAAATGCTTGTGTCCTGCACTGGGATGGAAAAATTTTGAAAACTTCAACTGGAAAAACTAAAGAACGGCTACCAGTTGTATTAAGTTGTGGAAAAATAGAAAAAATATTAGCGATTCCAGCACTAGATGACGGTACAGGACAGTCTCAAGCTGATGCAATGTTTGACACTATTGTTCATTGGGGAATTTCTAAAAGTATTGATGCTCTTTGCTGTGATACTACTGCTGCAAATATGGGGCCAAACAAAGGAGCTGCAGTAATACTTGAGCAGTTGCTCGAGGAAGATCTACTGTATTTGCCTTGCAGGCATCATATATTTGAACTTGTTCTCAGAGATGTTTTTGAATTAAAAATACCTACAACTTCGGGTCCCGATGTACCTTTGTTCAAAAAATTTCGAGATAATTGGACAAAAATCGATACAAGCCAATATTCTACTGGTATTGAAGACTCTTATGTGCTAAACAAATTAGAAAATCACATTGAAGATATTGACCAATTTGTTGAAGAGCAACTTAATTCTGAACAACCAAGATAAGACTACAAAGAACTTTTAGAGCTTGTTCGGATATTCATTGGTAAAGTTTCTCGCAGTAAAGTCAAATTCAGGAAACCGGGTGCATTCCATCACGCTAGGTGGATGTCGAAAGCGATGTATACTATGAAAGTATTTTTATTTCATGAGCAATTCGCAATTTCTGCAAAATTGAAAAAATCAATTTCTGAAATTTGTATTTTCATTGTTAGAGTGTATATCAAAGCATGGTTTACATGTCCTTTGGCATCTGAAGCTCCTAACAATGATTTATCATTTTTAAAACAACTCATTGATTAGGAATCAACAGATGCTAAAATATCTCAAGTGGCATTAAAAAAATTTAGCAAGCACTTGTGGTATTTAAACCCGGAAACGGCAGCTATGGCGTTCTTTGACCAAAAAATATCACCGGATATTAAAAAGCAGATGGTGATTATGCTGCAAAGTATTGACAAAGGTTCAGATAAATTGAAACGCTTAGAAATTAAAAATATAAAAGATTTCTACAACTTGAACATGGCCTCATTTATATCGTCAAGGTCACTCCAGTTTTTCAAACGGTTTCGAATAAGTACAGATTATTTAAGCCTCGATCCATCTGAATGGTGTAAAAATGAAGATTTCAAGAAAGGTTCACTATTGGTGAGAAGTTTAAAAGTGGTTAATGACATAGCCGAGCGTGCAGTTAAACTAATTGAAGATTACAATAATGTGCTAAGCAAGAATCCAGAACAGCAGCAATTTATCGTTCAATTTTTATCAGAATACAAGCATTATTATGCTGATGCTCGAAAAAGTTCAATCGTTAAAAATATGGAAATTGATTGAGACTAAGTAATCAAATGGTATCATGTATCATTTGTACTTTCATTTTGTAATCTTAAATACTAAGAAACTTTCATTGTTCTTAATCGACGAAACATACACTACCCGTCAAAAGTTTCCGGACAAAATTGCGAAAAAGTGTCGGAGCCATTTTTGATGTCATTTTTTAAGCAATATAGATAAACGAATTTAATAAACGGCATTTTGAAGGGAAGGAATTCTTCTTCAATTTGCTTTTTGAAAATGTTGTACGATTTTTTACGTCCGCTACATTGTTTTGAACACGACCGTTTTCCAACTTTTTTTTAAGATTTACAGTTGGACCGCGTTTTGAGAAAAAAATTTTTCGAGTTCTTTCCGACCGGAACCTCAACGGGGACAGCGAAAACTTCAATTTCGTTTTTTAAAAAGTTCTGTACGATTTTTTTCATGTAGTTATCTCATTTTTAACGAAAAAAAGCAAAATTTGGAATATGCCACATAACACGAAAACTAGTAAGTTTTTCAAAAAACCTCAAGAGGATAAAAAAATGAGTTTGGTTTAGCCAAATTCATCAGAATTTTTTCCGAATTTTTTCTTAAAATTTTTTTTCCGACTGATTTCAGTCAAAATTCTGAAAATTTGATCGCGTTTACTTGTTAAATATGGGGTTTTTATAAAATTTCAATATAGAAAAAAGTTTTGTTTTTCAATTCTGAAGACATCAGAATTTTTTCAAATTTTTTTACGACATTATTGTTTTCAACTTGCGAAAAAAGTTGGAAAAAAAATGTCGAAAAAAAATTTGAAAAAATTCTGATGTCTTCAGAATTGAAAAACAAAACTTTTTTCTATCTCGAAATTTTATCAAAAACCCCATATTTAACAAGTAAACGCGATCAAATTTTCAGAATTTCGGCTGAAATCAGTCGGAAAAAAAAATTTCAAGAAAAAATTCGGAAAAAATTCTGATGAGTTTGGCTAAACCAAGCTCATTTTTTATCCTCTTGAGGTTTTTTGAAAAACTCACTAGTTTTCGTGTTATGTGGCATATTCCAAATTTTGTTTTTTTTCGCTAAAAATGAGATAACTACATGAAAAAAATCGTACAGAACTTTTTAAAAACGAAATTGAAGTTTTCGCTGTCCCCGTTGAGGTTCCGGTCGGAAAAAACTCGAAAAATTTTTTTTTTCTCAAAACGCGGTCCAACTGTAAATCTTAAAAAAAAAGTTGGAAAACGGTCGTGTTCAAAACAATGTAGCGGACGTAAAAAAAATCGTACAACATTTTCAAAAAAAGCAAATTGAAGAAGAATTCCTTCCCTTCAAAATGCCGTTTATTAAATTCGTTTATCTATATTGCTTAAAAAATTACATGAAAAATGGCTCCGACACTTTTTCGCAATTTTGTCCGGAAACTTTTGACGGGTAGTGTACGTATTGATCACAATTCCAAAAACATAATTATATTTACATATCGATTATAAATAAAAAAACTTACTACAAAAATGTGATATATTTTATGACACAAGTGTTTATTTTATAAATATCCTTGAAAATATTGATAACGATGAAAAAATTAAACTTTGAGCTCGAATAACTTTTAAACCAATAGACTTAGCTAAAAAACATAAGAGACCTTTTTTGTAGAGCGTCAAATTCTCTATGAAAATATGTGTGACTCGTAATTTTGAATTCATTTGTCCCAGAGTTATAAAATTATAAAGAACGAAAAAATTTTTTCTCATGTTATTTCCATAAGAAATTTAGGTTGGAATGCGGACTATCTTAGAGTTAATATTAAGAGCTCAAATTTTCAGGGAATTTTTTTTTATTTATTTGGAAGCATTTGAGCCCCTGGGAGCAAAGAAATTCGAAAACACCCCTGTTAAGGGCCACCCTAATATATATATATATATACATACATATATATATATTTTTCAACAGATATATATATATATATATATCTGTTGCGTGACTGACTGACTGAATGACTGACTGAGTGACAGACAACGCACAGCCTAAACCACTGAAGCTAGGATTTTTATTTTTTTATTTTTTATTTTTTTTATTTTTTTTTTAATTTATTTTTTTATTAATTTTTTATTTTTTCATTTTCTATACTCCTCTCCCATCATAGACGCTCACTAAGAACGGATTTTATTCGTTATCTACAAAAAAAAAATAATCGCAATTTTTTTATTTTGCATTTAAAAGAAAAAAATTTTTTTCGTTTCCCGGTTGGTCTTTCGTTTTTCGGTTGATCTACACGTTTGTCATATTCTGTATAATTTTCTATTACATAGATATTGCATTTAATTTTACGATGTTAAAATATGCATCGTTGTAATGCAACGAAATTTGGTTTTTTCTTGAGCAAAACTCATGATTTTTATTCGATATTTAATCAGGACGATCAAACGATCATTTTTCAGGATTCAAAAACAAAATTGATAGGGAAATTGGCTTTTCTTTGAAAATTTAACAAAAAATTAAGGTGAAAAGTATTTTTCGTTGGATCGCTACGTTGCGAAAGCTATGTAAAGAAATGTAAACGCATACCTCTACACAGTATCACATAGGTCATATGGAAATCTGTGTTGGATACTATTGTGTGCCCAGCGAAGCGGGCATACCTTGGCTAGTCTATATATAAGCGAGATACCACTCACTCACTCACTGACTCACTCATCACCAGATCACCGAAACTATGAGCCCGATTAACTTGAAATTTGGCATAGTTACTTATTCCGCTATGTACACGCTCACTAAGAACGGGTTTTATCCAAATCGTATCCAAAGTTTATTTTTCACCCTCATCATTTTCTCACTCAATCACCATATATATATATATATATATATATATAGAAAATGTTATATATATCTGTGTTATATACATATATTAGGGTGGTTCAAAAAAAATCGATATTTTTTTTTTTCCAATGGGTACGTTTCGATAGTTGCAGTAAAGTAAAAAAAGAAGCCTGTCAAAATTTGAGCCCTAAAAAAAATTTTTTAGAGGTCGCTCATCGCTATTTTGTATTTCCCATTTAAATAACACGAGGAAGACATCGCTTGCTGCTTCTGAATTTTATACCTCGCCAACGCGTGATCGTAGCATAATGCCACAGGCGAGTTTTTGTAGGGATTTAAACGCATTACCAAAAAGATCTCCTATCGTTTTACGATAAATCAACTCTTTCCGAAGATATTTATGGTTGATGTTGACTTTATAGTCAATTTTAAGATTTTTTCCACTTTTCCGGCGAAACTATCGAACTCATCACAAAATTTTATGGGACGTTTTTTGAAAATCATGTGCATTTCTATAAAATCACGTTAGTAGATAATTGAAAAATCGAATTGCTGCATTACGAGCTCATTCCTTAAAGGAAAATTGCGATTTCCGTCAAACAAATCGTTCTATTAACTAAAAATTTCAATAAAAAGACTCCAATTTTTTTAAATAAAAAAATAAAAAACTGGAAACGTTGAAAAGTATTTCAAATTTGGGTGAATATTTACAATTCGTTCTGACAGGATTAGGCAAGCGGTGACGGTGTTCTTCTACT